>CM075725.1:130643334-130645834 GCA_037974335.1 Prionace glauca
GAGAGTGTGTGTGTTTGAGCGAGTGTGAGCGTGTGTGTCTGTTTGAGAGAGTGTGAGCGTGTATGTGTTTGAGCGAGTGTGAGCGTGTGTGTGTTTGAGAGAGTGTGAGCGTGTGTGTGTTTGAGAGAGTGTGAGCGTGCGTGTGTGTTTGAGAGAGTGTGAGCGTGCGTGTGTGTTTGAGAGAGTGTGAGCGAGTGTGTGTTTGAGAGAGTGTGAGCGTGCGTGTGTTTGAGCGAGTGTGAGCGTGTGTGTGTGTTTGAGAGAGTGTGAGCGTATGTGTGTGTTTGCGAGAGTGTGAGTGTGTGTGTGTGATTGAGCGTGTGTGTGTGTTTGAGCGAGTGTGACAGCGTGCGGGTGTTTGAGAGAGTGTGAGCGTGTGTGTGTGTTTGAGAGAGTGTGAGCGTGTGCGTGTGTTTGAGAGAGTGTGAGCGTGTGTGTGTGTTTGAGAGAGTGTGAGCGTGTGTGTGTTTGAGCGAGTGTGAGCGTGTGTGTGTTTGAGCGAGTGTGAGCGTGTGTGTGTGTTTGAGAGAGTGTGAGCGTGTGTGTGTTTGAGCGAGTGTGTGTTTGAGAGAGTGTGAGCGTGTGTGTGTTTGAGAGAGTGTGAGCGTGTGTGTGTTTGAGAGAGTGTGAGCGTGTGTCTCTGTTTGAGAGAGTGTGAGCGTGTGTGTGTGTTTGAGAGATTGAGCGTGTGTGTGTTTGAGCGAGTGTGAGCGTGTGTGTGTTTGAGCGAGTGTGAGCGTGTGTGTGTGTTTGAGAGAGTGTGAGCGTGTGTGTGTTTGAGCGAGTGTGAGCGTGTGTGTGTTTGAGAGAGTGTGAGCGTGTCTGTGTTTGAGAGAGTGTGAGCGTGTGTGTGTGTTTGAGAGAGTGTGAGCGTGTGTGTGTGTTTGAGAGAGTGTGAGCGTGTGTGTGTTTGAGCGAGTGTGAGCGTGTGTGTGTTTGAGAGAGTGGGAGCGTGTGTGTGTTTGAGAGAGTGTGAGTGTGTGTGTGTGTTTGAGAGAGTGTGAGCGTGTGTGTGTTTGAGAGAGTCTGAGCGTGTGTGTGTTTGAGAGAGTGTGAGCGTGTGTGTGTTTGAGAGAGTGTGAGCATGTGTGTGTTTGAGAAAGTGTGAGCGTGTGTGTGTGTTTGAGAGAGTGTGAGCGTGTGTGTGTGTTTGAGAGAGTGTGAGCGTGTGTGTGTGTTTGAGAGAGTGTGAGCGTGTGTGTGTTTGAGAGAGTGTGAGCGTGTGTGTGTTTGAGAGAGTGTGAGCGTGTGTGTGTTTGAGAGAGTGTGAGCGTGTGTGTGTTTGAGAGAGTGTGAGCGTGTGTGTCTGTTTGAGAGAGTGTGAGCGTGTGTGTGTGTTTGAGAGAGTGAGCGTGTGTGTGTTTGAGCGAGTGTGAGCGTGTGTGTGTTTGTGAGAGTGTGAGCGTGTGTGTGTTTGAGCGAGTGTGAGCGCGTGTGTGTTTGAGAGAGTGTGAGCGTGTGTGTGTTTGAGAGAGTGTGAGCGTGTGTGTGTGTTTGAGAGAGTGTGAGCGTGTGTGTGTTTGAGCGAGTGTGAGCGTGTGTGTGTTTGAGAGAGTGTGAGCGTGTGTGTGTGTTTGAGAGTGTGAGCGTGTGTCTGTGTTTGAGAGAGTGTGAGCGTGTGTCTGTGTTTGAGCGTGTGTGTGTTTGAGAGAGTGTGAGCGTGTGTGTGTTTGAGAGAGTGTGAGCGTGTGTGTGTGTTTGAGAGAGTGTGAGCGTGTGTGTGTTTGAGCGAGTGTGAGCGTGTGTGTGTTTGAGAGAGTGTGAGCGTGTGTGTGTGTTTGAGAGAGTGTGAGCGTGTGTCTGTGTTTGAGCGAGTGTGAGCGTGTGTGTGTTTGAGAGAGTGTGAGCGTGTGTGTGTGTTTGAGAGAGTGTGAGCGTGTGTGTGTTTGAGAGAGTGTGAGCGTGTGTGTGTTTGAGAGAGTGTGAGCGTGTGTGTGTGTTTGAGAGAGTGTGAGCGTGTGTGTGTGTTTGAGAGAGTGTGAGCGTGTGTGTGTGTTTGAGAGAGTGTGAGCGTGTGTGTGTTTGAGAGAGTGTGAGCGTGTGTGTGTTTGAGAGAGTGTGAGCATGTGTGTGTGTTTGAGAAAGTGTGAGCGGGTGTGTGTGTTTGAGAGAGTGTGAGCGTGTGTGTGTGTTTGAGAGTGTGTGAGCGTGTGTGTGTGTTTGAGAGTGTGAGCGTGTGTGTGTTTGAGCGAGTGTGAGCGTGTGTGTGTTTGAGCGAGTGTGAGCGTGTGTGTGTGTTTGAGAGAGTGTGAGCGTGTGTGTGTTTGAGCGAGTGTGTGTTTGAGAGAGTGTGAGCGTGTGTGTGTTTGAGAGAGTGTGAGCGTGTGTGTGTTTGAGAGAGTGTGAGCGTGTGTGTCTGTTTGAGAGAGTGTGAGCGTGTGTGTGTGTTTGAGAGATTGAGCGTGTGTGTGTTTGAGCGAGTGTGAGCGTATGTGTGTTTGAGCGAGTGTGAGCGTGTGTGTGTGTTTGAGAGAGTGTGAGCGTGTGTGTGTTTGAGCGA